>JAPWTK010000219.1:220000-225000 GCA_029963805.1 Aromia moschata
CCCCCACAAAACCCCCCCCAACCCCCCCAAAAAAAAAAAAAACCCCCCCACCCCCCCCCCCCCCCCCCCCCCCCCCCCCCCCCCCCCCCCCCCCCCCCCCCCCCCCCCCCCCCCCCCGAGGGGCAAAAACCCCCCCAACCCCCCCCCAAGGGGGGGGGGGGCCCCCCCCCCGCGGGGGGGGGCCCGGCACCCCCCCCCCCCCCCCCCCCCCGGCCGGGGGCGGCCCCGCGCCCCCCCCCCCCCCCCCCCCCCCCCCCCCCCCCCCCCCCCCCCCCCCCCCCGGGGCCCCCCCCCCCCCCCCCCCCCCCCCGGGGGGGGGGGCCCCCCCCCCCCCCCAAAAAAAAACCCCCCCCCCCCCCCCCCCCCCCCCCCCCCCCCGCGGGGGGGGGGGGGGGGGAAACCCCCCCCCCCCCCCCCCCCCCCCCCCCCGGGCCGCCGCCCCCGGGCCCCCCCCCCAGCCCCCCCAAACCCCCCCCCCCCCCCCGGGCCGGGCCCCCCCCCCCCCCCCCCCCCCCCCCCCCCCCCCCCCCCCCGGCCGCCCCCCCCCCCCCCCCCCCCCCCCCCACCCAACCCCACAAACCCCCGGCCCGCCCCCCCCCCCCCCCCCCCCCCCCCCCCCCCCCCCCCCCCCCCCCCCCCCCCCCCCCCCCCGTTGCACAAGATCTATGTTTCAAAATCTCAGACTTTTGTGGTTATACTCGTACACACCAGGTTATCAGGCCATGGTCTTTTGGGGGAATCCGCTGACACTAAGTCGTATAGTCATTCACTCACCAATCTTCAAGATACGTGATTTTCAACGCTCAGATCTACAAATCCTCGCGGTAAAGGGATTATTGGATTTGAGTTTATAATGTTAGGGGGTTATACAATCTGAATACGAACCCGCTGACCTTCATCTAAAAGGGTTATAGGGTTTGAGGTTGCTTGGTCACGAATGTCCCCATCAGCTACATGATCTGGGGTCTCCTAGTGACTTTTCTCACCTAAGGGAAAACCAGAGGCTATGGCTAAACGAAAGATCCCTTACAGCAAGGGGAAGGTACCCTTTATGGTCCAGAAATACCCTGAATGCATGCATGTAATACGACTTAAACTTTAAACGAGTTTTCCTCAAAACGAATTGTCTTGAACTGGTGACCCTACCTATGTTAAAATCTACTAACTTCAGAACCATTGGTAAGTATGGTCTGAACTAGAATAAAGTTAATTTAATTAGAAAACAAGTAGCTGAAGTTTTACTAAAAAAGAAAAGTATCCATATCAGTTCATTTAATATTTCAAAATTTTTTTGTGACTTCATTGTGAAAAAATATATGTATATTTGCAATGATATTACACAATTAAAAATCCAGTAGGTACTAGGAAGTTGTCCTACTCTCTCCGGGATACCTTTATCCACAACAAATACACTTTTCCGAAACATTTGGTATAATTTGTTGGCGTCACCCAGTTCTCCTCATATCTTCCTTTTCATCCCTAATGCGAATTCCCAAATCACAGGAAGAAGGTAGCCTTAATTTTTAATGGCGTTGTTTTGCGTTAAATCCGTCAACGCTTTGAGGGCACGCTATAGAAAATTGACGCGGTCTTTAAGCCAAATCGGTCCCGAAGCTCTCGCAGCCGAAGGGACTTTGCAGCTTTGGGACGGATGAGCGATCGAAAGATCGTAGGTTACCGCGCCGATCGGCTGATAAGTGCATAAAGGCCTGATGAATATTTAAGGGCGACCTAAGACACCTCTCGCCTCGTCACTCGAACTACATACAAAATGCAAGAGATGCACTTAAAACACGCTGCCTTAACGTGCGGTCTATGTGAGGTCTTTTAATAATTTATTCTGGGTGCACACTGTAGACTGGAAAGCGTAATCTACTTAAATCAAACTAATCAAACTCAAAAACATAATACAAAGATCTGGATCGTTGTATGTAGCAGCGTATATGATCAATGTTTCATTTTCATTTATATTTAATAACGACATAAAAAAAACGTATTCAATTAGCCCTGAGGATGTAAATAAACTTCGAGAAACGTACGAGCATTTCGACAGCACGAGGAGTTATCAGGAACTTGTGTGCAATTTAACGTTTTACAGTTGAGTGTTAGTTACGATATATGTATAAGAACTTTATGCGTATGGACCTATTGAATTAGTCTTCATCATAAACTAAATTTCAATAAACCTGTGAAATACGCCCTGTTAGAAATAAGGTATCGAAATCTAATGTTACTAGACATGTATGTGAGCGAAGTCATTATAGCGGTCACAGAGAAATGTAGGGTACATTTTTCTACGAACTCACG
This sequence comes from Aromia moschata, assembly GCA_029963805.1. NCBI lineage: Eukaryota > Metazoa > Arthropoda > Insecta > Coleoptera > Cerambycidae > Aromia > Aromia moschata. The sequence goes on from JAPWTK010000219.1 coordinate 222,308, forward strand.
GAAGCCTTGCTGGCAAGTCTTTGCATTCCATAAACTGAGTATCTCAACACTAGGACAGTTTCTCGAAAAATACATGGACAGGAATAAATTTATGGCAAATGTTTCCATATAAGGTACACATGATATGTGCAGCTCATGTACTTTTCATGTCAAAAAAAAACTGGACGTTTTCTACGAAACACACGAACTACTATGCTTTTCTCGACGCGCGTTTCGCCAACTAGGTTGGCATCTTCAGGAGACGATTAAAACTTTTTTGTTTCTACGAAGGTCCAGTACCCACTCAAGAATACTTCTGGCAGTCTTTGCTTCCATAAACTGAGTTCTCAACACTGGATTTCTCGAAAAACTGGACGGAAATTTTGGCAATTTTCCATTAAGGTCACATTTAGCTTGTCTTTTCTGTCAAAAAAAACTGGACGTTTTCTACGAAACACACGAACTACTATGCTTTTCTCGAGCGCGTTTCGCCAACTAGGTTGGCATCTTCAGGAGACGATTAAAACTGTTTTTTGTTTCTACGCCGAAGGTTCCAGTACCCACCTCAGGATACTTTTCATGTCCTTTATTGCACTACTAAAATGTAGCACATACATATACATACACAACTTGCATATTGCTCTTATTGCTAGTAGAAGTTGACTTTCCATGCATAAAATACTGTTGAGTGATAGGCGGTCGCAATTATATAGAGACATCCAAAAAAACGTCATCAAAGTTGGCCGGAAAATACGTATTTCTATTCTTAATCGAATTTATAACCTTATTTACTTGTCAAGACTGTCACATCATATGACGCCATTGTTTATTTTACAAATTGTGACAGTCACTTGTCAAAAGTTTGACATAACCGAAAAGCTTAGACATGACCGCTATTTCCATCTCTCGTTCATAGCCATACATTGTTATAAAGTTACATTATCGGCAACGGTCTGCAGATGAGTACCTTGTTAGGTTATTCATATGCTGCTAGTTTTTTTTTTATTTGTACTCGTACATTTCGTGTGCCATTTTTATATTATGAACTACTATTGTTCATTTGAATAGTAGACAATAAACAAACATACATAGTATGTGTATTATAATCTAACTTCACATACTGGTTCGTAGTAATAAGGACCTCGACTCCGGCCCTGTTTTTAGCCCGCAGCTTAGAAGCTCAATGATCACATATGAATAATATCATTATTTCTTTATTGGACTATAGGTGCTGTCTCGGTTTTGATGTTTTCGTTAATTTGTTTAATGACATGTATGCTTTTTAATTAACTTTTATCCGTTATGTTGAAAATAAGAAATAAAATTAAATACTATGATTACTCTCTTAGCCATCCGTTAAAAGTACGACTAATGATAGTGCACTTAACACATAACCTTAATATCGCGAGACAGGATGCATACGACCTTTTAGCGTACTTTAATACGGGGTGCACACCAGCAACCTCGCTCATTTTTTTATAGAGACGCCTTACGACACAGTATAATTAAATTTCGGCACTGATAATGGACGACGATACATGACATACACGACATGCTTTTAAAGTAGGTAAGTATATTTTGCTACTACCTTTCTCGATAACGGAGAACCTGATGGAATCGCTATTAGTATTTATTAAAATTTGTCTCCGTGTGACAAGGCAATGTATGTTTAGGCATGTTTTAGGTAATTTTCCTAGACGCACACAGTAACTGCACTAAAGAACAGGTAATTAAGAAATTCAGTATTCACGGTCAGTATTATGGTATAGAATGCACTCATCCATCCTAACTAGCACATTTGGTATGTGGTTCAAGTAATCATGTGGCACGACAGAGGACAGTCATTAAAACTATCCACTTGCTGAAACTGGAAAATCTGAGCAGTCTTTAATAGTAAACACCTCCATGGCCAAGAATAAATTAAGCGCGTCTTCTTAGTCTTCCATTCAGGTATTGCATTAATAACACAGCTACACAAAAAAAATTATGATCCTGGATATTGACCTTAGTACCTACATGTATTTTTCGACGCTGAATTCGAATCCAACCTCAAAAAAGTCAATCATCCCTCAAAATTTTGAGATAGGGGTAAGAAATGGAAATTTGACAAAATACCCCCTTGAACCCCTGTTATACTCGATTTTCACCTCTGGGGTACATTTCCTGCTGTTGGCATGTTGAAATTTGAAATCAGCAACCTCGAAAAACCCCCAGAAATATATTCTTGGAACAACAATTGCGTATTTTGGCGTATTGGCGCCGTTCTGAGCGCGGAGGAGAGCGTTCTCGCTTTCTCTTTCTGTTCCCCCACTTGTTCTTGCGACTTGCTGTTGCCCCACTCACTCCCCCAGGGGATGAGGAAAATCGGTTCTTTGAGAAAACAGAAGATCTTTTTTATGGACCAGGAATCGCAGATTAACTGGTAAGTTGCTTAAGTCCATGCGTTCTTATAATTAATTCGATTTTTCTGTTCTATAAACTTTAAACGCGTTTTCCCACATCTTGTGTTTTTTCAACTGGCATAGAAAACTACGCAAAAACTATCCAACCGATCTTGCTGAAATTTTACATACATATTCCTTATGTAATTCGGGAGTGTATGAACCTAATTTATTAAAAATATTGTTAAAAAAGTATTTATTTATAACAAAAAACAGTTAAAAAATAGGCCATTTTTTAATTTTTCATTGTTTATTTATTTAAACAGGCATAAT